>JAXQHR010000251.1:0-11560 GCA_037040985.1 Penicillium glabrum | reverse complement strand
CTACCCATCGGGTTTGCGGGTTCGGGTTGCGGGTTGACTTGACCTACCCATTTGCGGGTTATGGCACAGCCTAAACCCACCTGAACCAGCATAAGCGCCGTCATCGTCACATTCTTCATCGACAAGACTGGTGAGATCATACTATCATAGCGACCTGTAATTCCGCTTACATAATGATAAGGTGCCGGGTGCGCAAGGTAGTACTTAAATATCCATGGATATTAAGATCATATTAGGGCGACGGAACCTCGCCTTAAGGTCGGATGTAGTGATTGGCCTAAATAGTGCCTGATTATTGCCTGATTCGACCCGATTTAGCCTAGCTTGAATAACTAATTTAACCGCCTCTTACACCGCTTTTACGTGATTTTGTATGCTGAGCTATAATTTTAAGATAATTTTATTGGTCTATACAGGAAAACAACAAACCACCACCACCCGCATACTTCGCCTTGCCATATTTCCATCACCATGAATATTATGACAAATCCGAGCGATTTTTCTAAATCCTCAGGCCCTCCTGATTATCTAGTCTAGTTCTGAACTGTTATGAGTTAATAAAAATCGTCCATGATTTATATACAGTTCAATAGCTTCATTTTTACAAGGTCATTCCTCTATGCGTTGCTATATGGGTCAATGTGAGTAGCTATAGAGTTATGGGTCAAGCTACAGTCTGAATTGCAGGTAAAATTGCAGGTCCAATGGCATGATTTAAGCCTCTCATACCGTCAATTTGAACTACTGTTTAGTATGGTAGTCAAGATGGAGGTTTTTTGCTTATAAGCGATGGACTTGATGATTTCGACTGACTTCTGTGTATTAGTAATTCTAGTATTCTGACCTTTCTGCCAGCTCTAAAATCAGTTCAAAACGTAATATTAGTCATCCGACCTCAAGGCGAGGTTCCGTCGCCCTAATCATATAGCTCGAAGGTTCCACGTTGATATCAAGATCAAACGTGGAGAATTATGACTTCTATATCTCCCCCAAATATTTCTCAAAACATCCCATCAACCCTATCCCCAGTCTCCAAAAGACCCTCAAGGCTTCTCCTCCCCAATCATCGCAAACCACCTAGCCACATAATCAATTTCCGGTTTCCGATCCCTTGGATTCCGCGGCTCCGGTTCAAGGAAACCGCCAGCCGGAAGGGGGATTTTTTTCTTTCGAGCGATATTACTCAATCCAATAGAATACATACGCCACCCATCCCATATAACCCAACCGAGTCGTCGCCACGGTTTCATATTCGTCAGCGAGTAGCATGCAGGCACGGTTCGCGTGAGATTTATACCACTGAGATAGAGGTGTGCGACGTGCCAGTGATGCGAGGCACGGTGTCTCGGCGCGAGCATCCAGGCGGATGTTAACTCTGTGTCCTCGGGAGGATCCGGCGTGGCCCAGAGGCTGCTATCTTGTGACTGTGTGGGTGGCAGGTCAAATGATGGGAAGAAAGGTATTGATGTTTCTTCCGGAGCGGGCCAGATGGTTTGGGCTGGTTCTTCTGCTTCTGGGTCATTAGGCAGCCAGTTCAGGGTCAGACCCAGATCTGAGAGGACGGCGGATACTGTCCAGAGTCTTTCGGCTGTGCGATAGTCGATTTCGCTCCAGGTGTTGTATGCGTCTAGTTCCCGGATTGAGGATTCGTTCCAGTTCCATCGCTGGGTTGCTGCTTTGCGCAGGTGGGAGTAGTGATGCAGATGCCAGAGAGCCCAGTATGTGCGATACTCTTCTGTCCAGGTGAAGGATTGGCTGCCATTTTGGATTTGGAGTGGAGGTCCACTTATTGAATCCGCGGGAATATTATCAAGAGTTTTGATGAGACCTTCTCGCATAATAGAGAGACATTTGCATGCAAGCCGCTGGATCTGCGCGCCTATCTTAAGTATATGCCGTGATTCTGTGTACCCTAAAGTTGGCGGATCCTCGCATGTCTGGTGATAGTGCTCAAGATCCGGGCATTGCAGTGAAGAGATGCTGAGGTGCCCGATGTTATAGCATAGCTTTTGTATTTCTGGCATACAAGTAATCGGATTTAAGAGGATCAGCTCTTGTATGATGCGGGTTGGCTGGGCCTGGAAGACGGCATTGAGTCGTCGAGATGCCAACAGGCTGTTTTCAATGCCTGCAAAATCACCGATATTGGCGAGAATCTGTTGAATGACTTCAGGGGGCAGTTTCTCGAAAGAATCCATGTTGTAACTGAAGAAACTTTGGGCTGGGAAAGGTAGATGAGAAGAGGGGAGCTTGGAGATATTTAAGGGTTGATCTTTAGCGTAATACCCGAGTGGCGTAGGTGCCGCACCCACTTCGAATGTCCACAAATTTAGTAATAATAGGTGTCCAAACGAGTATCGTCGCAAAAGGGAGTTATAACTAAAAAAGAGCTAAGAAGAAGATTGAAGATTCCTAAGGCCATCTTAAATGTGTTCGTGTCGTAGTGATTTCGAGGACAAATTCGTTTGGTTTGGATTAACCAGCCCCTACATTTTACCAAAATTACGGAGGGTCCTCCACCCACTTGTCAAAAACCTTGATATTTCAACTTCCTATCTACTACCCCCTTTTTATCCCCCAAGAATGCCCCGTGATTTACATGAAAATGAGGCTAAATTGGTGCAAGCTCTTGACGCCTTAGTCCACCAAGAAAAACCTAAGTTTCGCGAAACTGCACGAGAATTCGCGGTCCCCGAGAGAACCCTCCGTCGTCGCTACCATGGTGGAAAATCCTTATTTTCCCGCGCACCAAATGGTCGGAAATTAAATACTGAGCAGGAGGCAGCTTTAAAAAGGTTTATTGAAACCCTTGATAAAGCTGGTATCCCACCAAAACCTAAGCAGATTGAAAAATCTGCAAATTCCATTCTTGCCTCCGCACATACCGACCATACCACCCAGCCCACCCAAGTCGGCGAGCATTGGGTAATACGCTTCCTTCAACGAACCCACAAAATCATCGTCGACGAAAACGGGCAATTGATATTGAGCGCCAAAAAGCGATGGACAAAACCGTGATATAACGTTGGTTCGAGGACTATGAAAGAGTTGTTACCGAGCGCGCAATTCAACCCGAGGATATCTACAATTTCGACGAGACTGGGTTTCAAATTGGCATTAGACGTGATCAATGGATTATTACATTGGAGCCTCGCAAAAAGCTCTTTAATGGGAGTGTCACAGAATCTGTTACTGTTGTTGAGTGCGTAAGTACCGACGGTTTTGTCTGTCCACCTATGATTATTCTTAGTGCCCGGCAAATGATGCTTCGATGGTTCGATAATATCACTGACGAACACCTTGCAATTACGGATACTGGGTATATTAATGATATCTTCGCATTCCGATGGGTTCAAAAATTCGAAAAATGGACTGCCCCTCGAACAAAAGGCGTATGGAGGATGTTAATTTGTGACCGTTTCGGATCTCATCTTACCACCGAATTCCTTTCTTTCTGCGATAACAATCGGATACAACATTTTTTCCTTCTTCCACATACAAGACATATTCTCCAGGCTCTTGATGTTGGAATTTTCAATGTGTTTAAGCATTGGCACGGCGTATATGTTGAGGATGCGTCAATCACCAGGTGTCAACGCTTTACAAAAGATGAGTTTCTTTTTGGAATTGACGAAATTCGCCGCAAAACCTTTAAGGCTTCTACCATTAAAACTGGCTGGAGACTATCTGGCCTTTGGCCTATCAATTCGAGGCGAACTACGGAGAATTAACACGAGTACGACCCTTATTCTCGCCCTCAAACCCCCAATGAATGGACCTCTGGGTCCTCGATTAATACCTCCCAAACTGCAGAGCGCTTTCGCTGTTCAAATGACCGAATTGACTCTCTAAATCCGTGCAGTGAGCGGTTTCACCAGGCAGTAGCGGCATTACAAAAAGGGACTACTATATTGGTACAGGCACATGAGGTTCTCCAGGAGGAATTGGATCGCATGGAGGCAGTACGCCACGCACGGCATAATATTGCTCGTCGATATACCCATATTACTGGCATTGTTGGGCAAGATCATGTGAAAAAGATGAAGGTAAATGAGGCTAAATTGACTGAGTTGGAAGCAATAAATAAACTGAGGCCGCAGTGGAAGAAGGTGATGAGGGAACTGAAAATGCATTGTAAGCGGGCAGGCATTATTGTACGTCAAATCTTTTATAGATTTTCTAACATTGCGTATCTACTGCTTTCCTGCTCTCTAGTACACCTATGGAGCTTGATTGGGATAAATTAATACGCCTTGGACTCAAATAAATAGAGAGACTTGACTTCGGAGAGGTACATCCTTCAGTTCACAAGATGTCTTTAAACCTCAGACGATTAACTTAACAGCCTGACGATTAACTTAACAGCCTGACGATTAACTTAACAGCCTGACGATTAACTTAACAGCACCTTTACATCAGCTGGAATATTGCCCTTGGAAGTACAGAAAGCCTTAATGAATTGAATATCTTTCTCGCAACATCAACTGCTTTTATTGCCACACCTCTCCTAGATACTACCACTACCACACCCCCAGCTGCAGAAGATATCAGTTGTTCAATTTAAATACAGGAACATCCATTCTACCTTCTTCCTCTGGAAACGCCAATGTAGAATAGCAGGTGAATACTCTGCTTGGCGCCATCCATAGTTTTGAAAACGGTCACCTTGGTGGGAATCCTCTTGCCCAACTCGGGCTTGTGGTTGATGAGGAAGTATGCAACTCCGACACCGTTGGGAGTTCGCAGGATAGCCTTGCCCTCGGGGGTTGACATATCGAAGGAAGTTCCGGGCCATTCCTTGATCACGTTGCCTGTGGCTTCGTTGATAATTCTTAGGGAGTGCGTGTTCACGACGTTGACACGGAAAAAGTATTTGAGGTTCTTGATGTTCTGACCATACTCCTCAGCCTCTCTCTGCCACTCAAGGAACAAGACGTCAGAGAGCTTGTACGGTTCCGGATATGGATTGCCCTCCTTTTGCTTGGGGTTCTCACTCCACTCTGATGAGATGTAACCGGCTTCGACGCTCATACTGCCCTGGTAGAAACCATATGTTGCCTGGTGGAAGGAAGTCGCGTATTAGTCACTAAGTTCTTGTTGCTAGTAGGAGATCTGCCCATGACTTACAGCTTGATCTCTGCCCTGCCAAGGGAACTCTTGATCTTGTACCCAATAGAACCCGGTAACGCCTTTTTCTCCAGCCTTCTGGGGAATTTTCAACGCTGCCAGCGCCTGAGGCATAAGCACGCCTGATCCGGTGATGCCTCCAGGAGCTGCGGGATATTCCTCAAAGGTCCAACAATCGTTCAACTGGTCAATTGTCCAATCCGAATGAGGGGCAGTGTCGGCCCTCAGATAACAGAACAATTCGTTTTCAGCTTTCTCGGCTCCCTGAGCCACGTTAACCGGGGGAGCGCGCTTTGAGAGGAAATGTAGGCCATCGTCAAGTTCGCAAAGTTCCCGACGGGAAACAGTCAGATTCTGCAGCAGAGAGGAATCATATTTCGAGTAGGCTTGCTCTCCACGAATAGCAGCAGGGCTGGCCTGGCAAATTCCCAGAAGTGCAAGTCCTAGGGCAATGCGGTACCACAAACGAGTGACCAAGGTATTGAGTGCCATCTTGAGGAAATACTTAATAGTCCTTGGGACAGAAACGAAAGTGGGAGTATGCGACTGTTAGAAGAAAGACAGACTCGCAGTACACCCTTTTGTCAAATGTTTCCCATACAACGTAGTAACATTCAGAGCCCCCGACGGCTTTTCCCTAGCGCTTTAAACCGGAGATTACTTCTAGACTAGTTGATTCCGACAATTCTCCTGCATACCATAAAAGCCGGCTTTTTTTTTTTTTTGGTTTCCCGAAGTATCAAAAATTACAGACTGGCTATTGCCCCCGGCTAGAGGCAACAGGGATAGTCCCTTCTCCCGCCGCCCCGCCTGAGGTTGCATTACACAGCCCCAGCTTCATAGAATGGCTCCCGATTGCCTGGCTAAATGCCCACTTGTCGTTATCGTCGGTCTTCTCGGGCATTTTGAGCCAAGGCAAGTACCGGTATTTCCCGATATCCCCCAAGGGGCTCTAGCCAGTAGTGTTGAAAGCGTGAATACTTTCAGAATCCACAACGCGAAATCTCTCTTCCGACCCGAGACACTCGGCCTTGGTGCTGTAGGGGACCAAACTAATTAAAATGAGGTGGAGTATAACATACTCCAGGAGTGGCTTAAAAGCAACTTTTTAGGGTTGTGCCATGCATCCGATCAACTAGACTGTAACCTCACTGCCGAGGCCCTGATCACCGCTATTTCTCATGCGATTTGCCGATAACCCAACATCTATGCAATGATTACACTGCCCAGCTTCGGTATTCCAGCTTCTGGATAGTTTTCGGGTACAGCATGCTTCCGTAAACAAGAAATCTCATCAGACGTAATCTTTCGTATTCCTAGTGGTATCGGTGCAAGTTCCCTGCTCGAGTAGTGTCGGAAGCTGATGGCTAGCTCCGTCTGTGAAATTTCCTCGGGTAATGAGCATAAAGCATGTCTGCTCCATGAGATAAAAGCACGGAGGTAGCTGTGATTCATTATTCCCTTTTCCCATTCTTCACCCTCCTTTCTATACCCGATCTTGGGATTGCTCCTTGTCAACTACAAGGAAAGGGCATCATGCCCACCTCGCTCTTTTCTGTCTTGCTTCCCCTAGCACTGGTATTACCTCAAGTCAGTGCTGGCGCTTCTCCTGATGCGTGGGCTCGGCTGTTAGACCCCTGCCCGAGAAGCTGCAGTGAAACTGCCTCATCCGCAGAATGGGCTATATACGATAGCCTTGACCAGCTGTCTACTTGCAATCAATCAACCCTTGTTGAATTCTCCCTCTACAGTCCCTCGACTATTATCCGAGCCTGCTCTAACTCCCCGCAAACTCAATCTCTGAAGGTTGCACAGGCAGTTGTTGCAAACAAAGACTTTAAAGAGGAAGAGGTCAAGCTTGAGATCGGATGGTGGAATACCAAGTCTTCCGCTTCTGTTGAGGGCGTGAAGTCCGCTGTCCAGAATGTTCGAAATGCACTTTCAACCTCCAACAACAGCGAAACTACTACATCTTTCAGCTACTCCGGTAATGCACTTGTTGGCCTGTACGCCGGAAAGAAAATCCTACACTCCGATGCCGCCAACACTGCAACCCAGCACTTCGTTGACTATATCGAATCCCAAGACACTGTCGGCCGTGCACTGCTGCAGTACTGTGGCGTTAACGCCAAAAAAGGACTCGGTATCGTCGTGGATACCACTGGTGACTTCGAAGCCGTGCGCCGTATCATGCGAGGCTGGAACGATGCCGAATGCCAGACTGGCTTTGATGGTAGCAAGGATATCCTCGACGATCGTTTGAGCCTTAAGCGCCCCCCGGTTCAACCAGCCTCTACCTCTACCACCACTGCTTCGAGCCGTGCTACTCCAAGCCACGGTTCCCACCTTCATGCCAGACATTCCATCCATCGCCGAGCAACTTGCCAGACCATTCAGGTTGTATCTGGCGACGGCTGTTGGTCGCTTTCTACAGAGTGTGGTATCACCGGTGCTCAGTTCGAAGAGTACAACCCTGTTGAGAATCTTTGTTCCTCACTGCAAGTCGGAAAGTATGTTTGCTGCACTCCTGGTGAGCTGCCTGACTTTACACCCCAGCCAGAAGCCGACGGAACCTGTGCATCTTACGTTGTCCAGCCTGATGAGTGGTGTTCTACAATCGCTGCTGCCAACGGTATCTCCATTGGTGATATTGAAGAATTCAACAAGAACACCTGGGGATGGATGGGCTGCGATATCCTCCAGGCTCAGCAGCGTATCTGTCTTAGCGAGGGTGATGCCCCCATGCCAGCAATTGTTGACAATGCTGTCTGCGGCCCCCAGGTTCCTGGGACGCAAAAGCCAGCTGATATGTCAAAGGTTGCTGACCTTAACCCATGCCCACTGAAGGCTTGCTGCAACATTTGGGGTCAATGCGGTATCACCAACGAGTTCTGCACTATCACTGAGTCACCTACTGGAGCCCCTGGCACTGCAGCCAAGGACACGGACGGCTGTATCTCAAACTGTGGTACTGGTATTGCCAACAGTGATTCTGGTCCGAGTGAATTCATCAGTATCGGCTATTTTGAAGCTTGGAACTTCCAGCGTGAATGCCTGAACATGGACATTACTAACTTTGATTCCTCAACTTATACTCATCTGCACTTTGCATTTGCCGAGATTACACGTGACTATCATGTCGACGTTTCTCCCGTTCAGGATCAGTTCAACAAGATGTTGAACATGGGCTCGGTTCGACGTATTCTGTCTTTCGGTGGATGGTCCTTCTCAACAGAGGCTGACTCGGCTCCTATTTTCCGCCAAGGTGTGACGGATGCCAACCGAGCCCTCTTCGCCACTAACGTCGTTGACTTCATTGTTGAACATAACCTTGAAGGTGTGGACTTTGACTGGGAGTACCCCGGAGCCCCCGATATCCCTGGAATTCCTCCCGGTGATGAGGGAGATGGAGAGCGATATCTGCAGTTTTTGAAACTCGTTCGGGAACGCCTTCCCGTCGGCAAGACCTTGGCAATCGCTGCACCTGCATCATTCTGGTACCTCAAGGGCTTCCCTATTGCTGAAATCTCCGAAGTTGTCGACTACATTGTTTACATGACCTACGATTTGCATGGCCAGTGGGACTACGGCAATCAATACCCTACTATTAGCTGTAAGGGGGGCGATTGTCTCCGCTCCCATGTTAACCTTACCGAGACGATGAGCGCTCTATCTATGGTTACCAAAGCCGGAGTCCCATCCAACAAGATCATTGTTGGACTTTCCAGCTATGGCCGTTCTTTCCAGATGACCGAGGCCGGTTGCACCGGTCCCATGTGCCGCTACGTTGGACCGGACTCCGGTGCAACACCTGGTGAATGCACCAAGACTGCAGGATATATCTCCGACGCTGAAATAAATCGAATCATGGAGGAGGACGACACTGCTGTCAAGGCTTACGACGAGAGCAGTGACAGTAACATCATGGTGTATGATTCTACGCAATGGGTGGCGTATATGGACCAAAACACCAAGGTCAGCCGAACGGACTACTACCGGGATCTCAACATGGGTGGCACCACAGACTGGGCAGTTGATCTGCAGTCATTTGCATGGAGCTCAGGCTCGGGTGGTGGCTCTGGCGGCGGCTCTGGCGGCGGCGCATTCAACCAGTCCACCGTTTACATCGATAACAGTATCTGGGAAGGTGACGCCGCCAGCCTTGCTGAGATCCACTGCGTCGCACCCTGTGTGCTTATTCTCCCTGATTTCCCGCTTGACGGAACCTCTGTCTACACTCGTCCCCCGTATCATACGACACTTGATGTGGCATGGCCAAGTGTCACAAAGGTGACGACCAATGGCGCTGTGATTACGTCTACCACTGTCACCCGAATTCTGCAAGAAACAACGATCAATGCTCCTAAAGGCAAGTGATGGCCTTCGCTCATATCTGCCCATGTGATACTAATAAACCTTGTACAGTAACTGTGACTTCGCTGCCAATGGCAAACATCAACATCACTATCCCTCTCGGGGACGATGACGAGATCATTATCACGCCGAAGCCGCGATTCCCTGCGCAGACTGTGACGATCACCAATGATCCAAACCCACTCAATGAGACAGGAGTTAGGCATCCACCAGTGACAAGAACCGTGACTCTGCCTCCCTGGCCGCAGTCAACCGTCATCTATTACCCCCCACCTGACAACACTGGCAGTGATGAGGAGGATAATAGTAGCGATGACCCTGACGACGACATTGATCTACCCCCGATCCCCGACATTACTATCAAGGATGGGCCCCCTGACCCTGAGTGTGACAGCTGTCCCAACCCTGGAAGCCTCTGTGATGACCTCTTCTGCTTCTGTTTCTTGTGTCCCACATCAAGCGGTGGCGGCGGTGGTGACGGCGGATTCGCAGACCCTAGCGATCCCAATCCTCCCCCGCGCCCCCCTACTGACCCGGAAAATAACCCCAACGAAGAGGAGTGCACGGAGCCCGAAACTGTCACGAATTACTGGGTATCTTGCGAGAGTATCGAGTCAACATCGACTTCATGCACCACAACCAGTAGCATGCTCGCCGTCGGCTGCGATGTCACAGCCACCACAACAACTACCGGAGAGAATGTCTGCTATACCCTGGATCCAAATGAGCCGCAGGGTGAAGATGGCGGCTGGCCGGGAGCCACCACAGTTGAGCCCACAAGCACCAGCAGCAGCACAAGCACAAGCACAACCTCGTCCTCATCCACCACCATATCTGAGGGCAGTGAGCCTACCGATCCTCCAGTGCCAGCAGTCCCGATGTGTCTAGGTGTGTGGACTCAAGCTAGCTTGCAGTTCCCTACCTATGCCTATGTTATCTACGCACCTGGTGAGTGATCTCCAACCTTTCCCCCTCCCCGCAAAGCAATGAATGAATACTAAAATTTTAAACCCAAGGCAACCAATGCTTCGGAGATTATGTCACAGATGGAAACATCGGTGAATCCACCCCCATCTGCGATATCCCCAATGACCAAACCGTCTTCGACTGGTGCGCGAAGGATGACAAAGCAGGCATGTTCCTGAACGAGGGACCCGAATTCTTCGATGGTCCTTCCTGTGGCTTCCAGATCAGTCTTCAGGGCAAGAAGTATACCCCGAAGCAGATGCAACCTCTCGAGGAAGGAAACATCTGTGATGGAACCTGTCCAGACAACATTGCCTCTGTGCAGGGTATCCTTTTGTGGGAGGATTTGCCCTATCATTGTTAGGAAGATAGATGAGGGGTTTTCCATGCCTCGCTGTTCTGATTAGAACAGAATGCTTAGCAGTATATAACAGAATTGACAATGCAAAATTATTCTGGTTCATCAACTCGTGCCACTTAGTACGTCGACACTAATCACACCAGCCCGCTAAGTACATAGTATTATTGCTTCAATTTCCGAGTCAAACAGTCGACAATATCTCTTGTTAATCTTGATGTGTTAAAATAGATGCTCTAAACCGGAATATTCCCAGAGAGTAGTATATAGTATAGTAATAAAGCGAAAATGACGAAAGGATTGATCGCGCATGTCACGAGTCCAACGAGCAAAATGTGGTAGGTAACCCCCACACTAAGCCCCTTAGATAGAGATAATTATAGTACTATTAGAGAGCTATTATTCTATAGGTATAATCAACTAAAGTAACTGCCACTAACTAGGTCTTCCACTATATCTAAATTACTATTAGTAAAAAGCCCATTTTTTATATTAGATATTATTAGTAGCTATAAGAGTTATTAGAAGTTAATAATATTAGCGATATTGCTTAGTATTATAGAAGGAGAAAAAGGCACGCTAAACCTAATATAGTAACCTCCATGCCGGTAATTCGGTAGCCGTTTCCTGATCCCTTGCTGTCCATTGATCGTCCCGACTAGGCTTCCGCAGGACCCAGGTCTGGGTCCAAGTATTAGACCCAGCCCCAGACCCAGCCCGGGTCTGGGTCGAGGC